>CM058044.1:47781764-47827035 GCA_030169165.1 Centaurea solstitialis
AAATGTTGCCACCTTTTAAAGTGATGTTACTTTATATAAAATTTGATGTAGATGATCATAATGCTTTTTTGTTCAAATTTAGATTCAAAAAAGTTATAAATGAAAAAGTAGTATAGAATTAAGATTTTCCTTTACAAAATGCAATTTACTTTTGGCACTTATTTAAGACCCTAAGTCATGTGAAAAGTTAAGTTTTTTTTTTAAGAGGTATCCTAGATCACATTGGGCCCAGACTAATCATCGGCAATTTTGGGCCAAAGCCCGACTGCGAAAGCATGCAGCCCGGGGTCGAAGACCCCGTACCTTCAGAATGCGTCCCCTAGGGCTCGAACTCGGGTTCGCCACTATGTTGTGCCCAAGCCTTACTACTTGGCTAACACTCCTTTGGTGTGTGAAAAGTTAAGTTATCGATGATAAGTGTTGTAAGTGGATTTGAACATTTGATCTCTTTTACTCTTATGCTTCCCATGAATTGCGTTTTAGAGAGGAGTTGATCCATTGCATATAAGTGCATCTTATCTCAAAGCATCTCATCCTAACATGTATCAGTTTTTCGTTCAACGTATTTCTCACGTTTCTCACATCCTAACATGTATCGATTAAATTTTAAGTGTTTGTTCATGATGATCTTCAATATAATAGAGTTAATGATGTTTTTGTTTTTCTCAACATAATAATAGCAACAAAAAAAAACATAACCTAGCTAGCTATATTATTAAATTTCATATGAAAATTGTTTTTTTAGAACTCCAGTTAATTATTTATTAAAGGAGTACATTTCATTTTTGGTCCCCAACGTTTGATAATTTCAACGGTTTTCGTCCCTCAACATTGTTTTCTCATATTTGTCCCTAATGTTTGTCAATTCCCAACAGATTTCGTCCCTCAGTTTAACGGCCGTTAAGTTTTTCAGTTAAGTCCAGTTTAATAAAGGGTATTTTGGTCATCTTACATTTTCTTTTCAATTGCTATTAAAACGAAATAAAGTTATACAGTAGAAACTCGATAAATTAATACTCGATTATTTAATAAACTCTCTAAGATAATATTTTTTGCCGGTCCCGACTCGGGGATAGGGTGCTAAATTAATAATTGCTAAAATTATAAGATAATACATTTTTGATAATTTCTTTAGACCCCATATAAAATATAAATTAATAATTCCTTATATATAGCATATTACATGAATGATTTATGAAGGTTTCTTGAAAAATGACTCAATTGTCTTTTGTTTTTTGTTGAAATCAATTTCCCCTTGAATCTTGTCTCTAATTTTCCTTAGCATGGTAAGAACTTCTGGTGTTGTTTTCTCATAGCTCAACAAGAAATTGTTCAATGTGATTGCCACTTTAATAGCTTCGTTTCGCGAAAGGGGCTCCATTGTAGAACTTTCATCATCTTCTTCATCGATGTCATCTTTATTAATTCCAATAACGCTTTCAATAATTTCTTCATCAGTCAACAACTGTGCAACTACATTTTCTTCTGGGTGAGTCAGAACATCTTCGACATCCATTGCATTGCGATAACCCAACTCTTTGATCAAATTCTGGAGTTCTTGAGTGCTTTCACCACATTCATCTGAGTTCTCAAAAGTCATGTTATCTGTTGATCGAAGTTTACAATGCCGAAAGCAGTTCGCAATTGTATTTGCACTAACATCCATAGTCCATGCTGAAATTGCAAGATTCATTGCATCTAATACATTTATTTTTGCTGGATTTGGAACCCCTAATTCATAACCCTCCAAAAGACTTCTATAAAATCGACGACGATAATGCATCTTAAAAGCTCGTATGATCCACGCGTCACAAGCTTGAAAGGTGTTTGTAAACTAAGTATTCTACTATAAATTAATAAAATATTAATTAATATATAAATTATTAATTATTAATTTATCGATTAATTAATAACTCTTTTAATTAATAAATTTTGGTGGTCCAAGTGTATTATTTTATAGAGTTTCTACTGTATTTATCATTAAACCTCATCGGCACACCACCCACTTCCGTCATCCTCTCCGGCCACACCACTCACTCTGGTCATCTTCTCCGACCACACCACTCACTCCGGTCATCTTCTCTTTCCCGAAACCCACCCCTCTCTTATCTTTTTGTTCCCTTTGCACATCACGATACCCACTCCACCATTTTTGTTCCACGTCAGTCCTAAATGTGTAGTACCAAATTTCAGAGAAGGAACATCAACAATACTAAAGTGTGAAGCCCCAAATGTATTTTCAGTAAACACCGAAAACAAAACCCAATCTCACTTGATTTCAACAACAATCCAGAAAACAAACCCCAAAATAAACACCTAAATCGAGAAATCAATCAACAAAAAAAACGAAGATGAAGGAGCTCTAGAACTAGATTCGAGAACACACCGCCTGAATAAACCGGGTAGTTATGTGTTTGTAGGTCTCCATTCACAAATCGAGAAATCAATCAACTAACAATTCAATTTTATAAACCTTAAACCAATTTTATAAAAAAAAGATGAAGATCTTGGAAGTTGGAACTAGTTTCGGATGAAGAAAAAAAGGGATGAATGATGGGAATCTAGATTTGGAGATCGAACAAGGTGTCAAAAATCAAACTTGAATTGATTGAGTGGCTCTTCAAGAACTCAAAACCCAAACATTTTGAGTGGTTCTGCAAAACTCAAACTCGAAACCCAATGTTCTTCAAAGCGCCAGTGGAGAAGAAGAAGAAGGGCAACAAAGGTGCGTGAAGAAGGATGGAGGCGAAGGTGGGTTGAAGAAGGAGGGTTGAAGAAGAATAAGGCAATGTCTGAAAAGGTGGGGTGTTTGGTTGAAAAGGTTGTGACATTTTCTTTTTTCTTATTAATATATTAATTATATATATATTTTTTCATTTAATAAGAAGTTAAAATATATAAAATGACCAAACTACCCTTATTAAATTGGACTTAACTGAAAAACTTAACGGCCGTTAAACCGAGTGACGAAATCTGTTAGGAATTGACAAACATTAGGAACAAATATGAGAAAATAAAGTTGAGGGACGAAAACCGTTGAAATTATCAAATGTTGGGGACCAAAAATGAAATTTACTCTTTATTAAAGCTTAATAATAATAATCTTTATTGGATTGTCTTTTACGATCAATTTTTTTTTTTAATTTATTAGATCTTTTTCCTTTTACATTATATCAAAATTTCCTTTTATATCAAAATTTATTAGATTGTCATTTTTTTGAAATTTATTAGATTGTCTTTACATAGAAAAATTGATCGTCTTGTATATCAAAATTTCTTTTTACATTATATCAAAAAGATATGATGTTTTTAATTTGTATTCCTATGTTTTTAATGGAAAGATTATTTTTTTTTCTATCCATGGCTACTAAAATTCCATCTTTACTTTTTGGGGATCCATTTTCATTTATATATAAACGTCTAATTTTCATTACAAAATTCGCCATTTTCACCCTCTCTCGAACTCTTCAAAAAGTAGACACAACCACCACCATTGTTTTTCCATCTCAAGATCAGGTAAATTATACTTCCAATTTCAATTTCAATCCAACACTTTAAACACCATTGTCGCTTGAGAAATGAAGCTTTCTATACTAATTTCTAAACTCCAGTTTCAATTTGGGGGAATAGATTTACATTTTGCTTTGGCTTAAAAGAATTCGTACAAAATTAAGATCATCAAAAAGTAAAACAAAATTAATTCTAGGGCTTTGGAAGAAGAAAATCACCTTAAACTGATGCGGAGAAAGAAACGATTAATTCAACGAAGAGAAATGGTAGTGATTTGAGTCTCCTTGGCGTTCAAATATACGATCTTTATATAAATATCTGTTAATAAAAGAGCATTTTCGCTTGCAATTTGACGTTGTATGATTTTTCTTATCTAGACTTGATCAAAATTCAAGCCATAAATGGGAAAAAAAATCTCAGAAATCCTTTTTTTGCATTGATTAGCATTTTAAGTATATAAGAAAAATCACATTACAAACTAAACAACCAATGGATATGAGAAAATTTACTCTATCTAGCCACTTTGTTTTTCTTTAAAAGGTTAGTTTCTTTTGGTATGAACATGATAGACTGATATTTTTATATATCCATTGGTTGTTTAGTTTGTAATGTGATTTTTCATACTTATATGCTAATCAATGCAAAAAAGATTGGTGAGATTTTTCCCCATTTATGGCTAGAATTTTGATCAAGTCAAAATAAGAAAAATCATAAAACGTCAAATTGCAAGTGGAAGTGTTCTTTTATTAACCAGCATTTATATAAAGATCGGATCTTCGAACACCAAGGAGGCTCAAATCGCTATCATTTCTCTTCGTTGAATTCATCGTTTCCTTCTTCGCATCAGTTTAATGTGATTTTCTTCTTCATAAGCCCTATACTTGTTTTTGTTTAAGTTTTTGATGATCTCATTTTTTGGTTGAAGCAAAAACTAAGATATTTAAGTGAAATTTGAGGAACCCTAAAATTAAACATACCTGGGTTGCTGATTCTAACTTCAGATATGGAGCAAAACTTTAAGAGCAAATCAAAACCAAAGAAAATAGAAAATCTAAATTACCTCATTTTAGTATTTGAATTACCAATACAATCAAGAGAATATGAGGATGCCCAACTACAAGAACCCTAGCCATGTAATTATAACTTGCGACAAAAATTAGGTTTAGGTGTTAATTTTTCCATTCATTTCATGTCATAGAAATACAAATTAAAAACATCATATCTAATATTAAAAAAAAGCACATTGTTTCAAACAACACAATTAATTGCATCCAAAACCTAAAACGAAACATCAAACAATGCTATAAAAGCACATGAAACCAAACATCAATCAAGACATAAAACACATAATTGCAATTCCATTTTAGGCCATTTTCTAATCCAAAACCACCCAAAAGATATCATTTCTTGACTTCTATTTGGTTCTGCCATGGAGAGAAACTTCTTCCTCAATGATAGATTGCGGTTTCAAAAATTGACGAATTCCTATATCTGCATCAGCACAAGAAAAAGAAGATTCATCACTTGAAACAATAATGAAATACCCATATTTGCAATTTTGGATGTTGTTAAACAATTTTTATATTGCGCGAAAGTATGCAATTGCAAGAATACCAAATCAAGTTCGAATTCGATTTTAGTAGCCATGGATAGTTAACAAACAAATTCGAAATCAATTTCAGCAGCCATGGATAGAAAAATCAAAATCAATTTCAGCAGCTATATGGTAAGAAATCGAATTCATAAATCGACATTACCTTATCGAGAACACAAGAAACGGATCAAAAGAGGAGGGGAAACCAAGAGGAGTGAATCGTTGATTTGGGGAAAACCTAGATTTTGCTTCTTGGAGAGCAAATCGTCACTAGGGAGTGGGGAGAGCGAATGGTCGGTGTAGGAGAGCGAATCGTTTAGTTGAGGGAGTCGTTTGATTTGGGAGACCATGCATTAAGACTTTAAGACTTTTAAGCTTTAAAAAGTTGTACTTAAGAGTTTTATAAAATTTGCTTTATATAGTAGTATAGTTATATAGAGGTGGGTTCATATGAGAAGCATGTCAATTTAAGAAAACGTGAGGATGACTCTCAGTCACACGTCTTCGGTTACGGTTTTGACTGGTCCCCATCCTCACGTTTTCTTAAAAGTTATGTTTCTCGCACGAATCTCAACCACTCATCCGGTCAATAAAGACGGCTTTGACCGGTCCCCTCCTTAATAATCTTTACCCTCCCATGAATCGCGTAAATCCTCAGTGATCACGTCCATCGTAACCGAAGATGTGTGGCTGAGATTCGTCCTCACGTTTTCTTAAATTGAAATGCTTCTCATATGTACCCACCTCTATATATCTATACTACTATATAAAGCAGATTTTATAAAACTCTTAAGTACAACTTTTTAAAGCTTAAAAGTCTCAAAGTCTTACAAAAGTACAACATGTTAATGCAGGGTCTCCCAAATCAATCGGTTCCCTCAACCAAACGATTTTTTCTCCTACACCGACCATTCGCTCTCTCTACTCTCCAGTGACGATTTACTCTCCAAGAAGCAAAATCTTGGTTTCCCCAAATCTATGATTCACTCCTCTTGGTTTCCCTTCCCCATTTGATCTGTTTCTTGTGTTCTCGATTAAGTAATGTCGATTTATGATTTTGATTTATGATTCCGATTTCTTACCATATAGCTGCTGAAATTGATTTCGATTTTTCTATCCATGGCTACTAAGATCGATTTCGAATTTGGTTTGTTAACTATCCATGGCTACTAAAATCAAATTCAAATTTGATTTGGTATTCTAGTAATTGCATACTTTCTGGCAATAAAAAAATTGTTTAACAACATCCGAAATTCCAAATATGGGTATTTCATAATTGTTTCAATTAATGAATCTTCTTTTTCTTGTGTTGATGCATATATAGGAATTCGTCAAATTTTGAAACTGCAATCTGTCATTGAGGAATAAGTTTTTGTTCATGACAGAACCAAATAGAAGTCAAGAAATGATATTTTTTTAGGTACCATTGAAAACCCAGATGAGGAAATGGCCTAAAATGGAATTGCGGTTATGTGCTTTTATGTCTTAATTGATGTTTGGTTTCAGGAGGTTTTATGGCTTTGGTTGATGTTTTGTTTTAGGATTTGAATGCAATTAATTGTGTTGTTTGAAACAATGAGTTTTTTTTTAATATTAGATATGATGTTTTTAATTTGTACTCATATGATATGAAATGAATGGAAAAATAAACACCCAAACCTAATTTCTGTTGCAAGTTATAAGTACATGGCTAGGTTTTTGTAGCTTGGCCTCCTCATCTTCTCTTGAGTCTTGATTGTATTGGTGATTCAAATACTAAATTGAGGTAAGTTTACATTTTTTATTTTCTTTCGTTTTGATTTGCTTTGATATATTGAAATGACATCTCCCTCTTAAAGCTTTGCTCGATAGCTGAAGTTGGAATCAACCATAGTGCATCAGCAACCCATGTATGTTTAATTTTAGGGTTTCTCAAATTTCACTTAAAAATTTCTTAGTTTTTGCTTCAACCTGCTTCGTGATCATGGATTCAATATCAAGGATTGGATGGCTATTTTAGTAAATATAGTAGAGATATGGTTAGAAGGTAAATTTAGTATTTTATTTGGGTTAGTTTCATCAATTTTCCAACTTTATTTTTTAGGGTTCATTTATATATAACCACCTAATTTTCATTTCAAAATTCGCCATTTTCCCCTTCTCCCAAACAGGAAATTGACCGATATAACCAAAATATATTTCCAAATTTGCATTCTAACCATCTCTCTCCTAGTTTTACAAAAAAAGCCATTGAGTCCACGATATTCAATCCATGATAACGGATTTAGGCTAAAAATAAATAAAAATTTAACTTTGTAAGACAAATCCGTGATAAATGTTTGGGATGGTGAATATTACATTATTACGGATTGGAGTTTTAATGAATCTGTAAATTGAGGAAGGTCGATTGTGTTTGTAAGTAAATTTATATATTACACCCTTTAACTTTTAGATATTTACACCTTTCTATATTATTATACATAAATGTATATTAACTAAATTCCTTCAAATAAATAAGTCATTCTAATCGTCTTCTTAATATCTTAAAAATGAGCCGAATATTAAATATTTTTTATCTAATCTTATATTTATAAAAATTATAAAGAGTTATGAATTAATTTTAATATTTACATTTTACATTCTTACTTTACAACTTATATAAATAACCATAAAGATAAAAAATGTAGCATATAAAATGAATTAACTAAGTTAATATGTACGTATATTTTACATTCTTATAATTGGTTATTTTACATCCCTTACTTTTTGATTGTTTTTTATTTTACATTTTTCTACATTAGCATATATAATTGTATGTTAAGAAAATAAATTAATAAAAATCGTTATTCCCTTACAATTTACATCGTTAGGCTACCTGCACCCAACCCACTAAACCCAATCAACCCACTCACTTTTTGAATGCCACATCAGCTGCCACATCAGCTTTTGGTCAACCCTCTCTTTACCCTCCCATAACCCTCTACAACATACACCCAACCCTCCCAACCCCCTCACTTTTCAATTTATTTTATTTATTTTATATAAATAAATAATATAATTAAATAAAACATAATTAATTAACTAAAAATTTCATTACATAATTAATTAACTAAAAATTAAAATTAAACATTACATAATTAAATAAAATAAACTAAAACATTAAATAAACTAAAAATTACAAGCCATATTTGGCTTTGATCTCGTCTTTTCGTTTCATAGTATCCTTGAGCTTTTTACCCCGGAGATAACCGTGCGGGGTGGTCAAAAACTTAATGTCTTCCTCTTGTTGGGTCGTTGGTGAAAGTTCTCCCTCATCGGAAGTGTCTTCCTCTTGTACGGGTTGGTAATTGGGTTGGTAACCGGGTACAAATTGTGGTTGATAAGGAGTACCCAAATCGATTGGAGGAAATTGTGGATTAGGAAACGGTTGATAAGGAAACGATTGATAAGGAAACACTTAAGGAGCTTGTGAAGAGCTCCCGGTTGATTGGGTTGTGAAGAGCTCCTGGGTTGAGGAGCTTGAGGATGAGTAATTGTGATAGAAAAACCTTTCGGCGAAAATTCGACATCGTAATCGGGTGGATATTGTGGAGGGAACCCGGTATGCGTAACGTCGACTTTGAAAGAGGGCTTCGAAGGGGTCTCGGGTTCCGCCCGACGTTTACATTTCGCGCGCCGTGATGAAGATCCGAGGTTTCGATCGTTTGGATTCATTGTTTGAAGAGTGGGAGGTTTGAAAATTTGGAGGTTTAAAAAGAGTTGAAGAATTGAAGGTTTAGAGTTTGTGTGAAAAAATAAGTAGGGTATAAATGAGTATTTATATATTAGTAAAAAATGGAAAAAAAAAGAAAAAAAAATTAAATATTTTGACCGTTTGCCAATGGCTCTCCCAACCCAAAGAGCTCCCAACCCGCCGGCTTGAAGACTTGGCGCACCTAACCCAAAGAGCCCGCCGACTCTCCCAACCCCCTACCCGCTGGGAACCCAACCCCCGGTGCATGTAGCCTAACAACAATTGCGTTAATATCTTTAAAAATGACTCAATATTGAGTATTTTTTTTATTTTATCTATTATTATTAAAATTAATCTGTAACTCTTTATAATGTCTAATAATATAAAATTAAATAAAAGTATTTAATATTAGGCTCATTTTAAGAATATTAAGAAGAATGTATGTATTTGAAGAATTTTAGTCGATATACATTTATGTATATTAATATAAAAAGATGTAAAATGAAAAATAGAAAAATTAAGGTATAAAATAAATTATTTAAAAAGTTTATGGGTGTAATATATAATTTACTTACAAACACAACCACCTTCCTCAATTTACCCCAATCCGTAAATTCACCATCCTAAGCATTTATCACGGATTTGTCTTACAAATTTGATTTTTATTTTTATTTTTAGTCCAAATCCTTGATCATGGATTGAATATCATGGACTTAATATTGTTGGTTAGAATGCAAATTTGGAAATGTATTTTGGTTATATTGGTTAATTTCTCCTCTCAAACTCCTCTTCTCTTCTCTCTTCAAAAAGTAGAGACAACCACCACCATTGTTGTTCCATCTCAATATCTTTAATATCCGATAAATTATACTTCCAATTTCAATCCAACACTTTAAACACCATTGTCGCCTAAGAACTGAAGCTTTCGATACGAATTTCTAAACTCCGGTTTCAATTTGGGGGAATGGATCTAGGATTGGTGAAATGGAAATTTTCAATTCTATTTGTCTGATTTTAACACTCTATTTATATTTCTTTTGCAGTTGAAAACTTTCGTAGTCATTAATGAGAAAACCATGCAATGATTTACGTCAACTTCTTTCATGTTGACCATTGTACAATCTCATATCCTTTTATAGTTTTATAAAGGTCATCAGTATCATTTTGAAAGCTTTGACTTGATGATTATAATGGTATAATTTATTAAATATATATGGGGAAATGGAGTGTATTGTTATCATGTACCTAAGCTTAGGTATAATACTCATCAAAACTACGTAGTTTTGATTAAAAACTAATAAAATGAGAAATAAAATAAAATTCCTCAACCTTCAAATTGATTTCATTCAAATCGAATTCAATCAAAGACCTCAACCTTCAAATCGATTTAATCTAAAATCTAAATCCATTTCCACATTCAAATCTCCAAATAGATTTCTACATGTCTGGGGCCCTGAGAATTTCTCAACGTTTCCAATTCGTCTTACTATGTGTTATTCTGTGTTTGCTTCTTTCTTATTGCTGTTTTAATTGTTTATTATTTGAACTTCTTTCTTATGCATCGTTTATTGGTTGGAGTAGTATTGGGTCCGAAAAGTCGGCAATTAGTAGAAGAAACTAAAACTAATGTCAAACAATTAAGTGAGTTTGTATAGATAAATGTCAATCTTTACTTAAAACACATTTGCTTTTCATCTTGCTCATTGAATTTGATATGTTCATTAGCAACCTGATAAATGCATTTGCTTTTCATGTTGGTCATTTGGATGCTTTTTGTAGCTACCATCTTACCAACAGAAAATTAACTTGTCACCAGATTCTATCAAGACTAAACTAAAGGGAATTATTTGATTGTCAAATGAGTCTAGATTATAAGTGCCTACGAAACGCACACCAAGTGTTCGATTATATGCTTCAGTAAGATATATTTGAACATACAAACTGCTCTCTTTGTGTTTTATCTTCATAGCATTGTTTGGTTTTATTTGTCTATGGCTTACGATTTAAGTGGTGTATTGCAGGTGATACAAAACCAAAGGAAGAAACGAACCCAGGCAAAACCAAAGGACGAAAAGAACCCAGATTGCGAACATAAGAACTGAAAACAACCAGAAACGATGGTGATGATAGATCAACATGGTCTTACCACACCCCATTACCAAACCTTTTACCAACAAAATGCAGCCGATGTTAGACATGAAATAACATATTAAACTACATTACACCACTTCAATTCGACCCCCCCCCCCCCCCCCCCCCCCCCCCCCCCCCCCCCCCATTTTGATGCAATCGATTTTGAGAAATATGTTGAAATCCAATGAAGAACTCCATTTGAATGAAATTGATTTGGATGAGACTGGATTTCGAATTGGAGAAATCGATTTTGAGATGGATTGATGGAATAGATTTTGGAGTGGATTTCAAATTAGAATCGATTTTGAGATGGATTGATGGAATGACTTTGAGATACTGTTGCTTGGAGTCGATTATGTTGATGGGTTTTTATTTTTTATTTTTTTATTAGTTTTTAATCAAAACTACGTAGTTTTGATGAGTATTGTACCTAAGCTTAGGTGACATCAATACACTCCCTATGCGGTTTGTAACGGATACGACCCCTATATATATACATCAAAAAAATTTATTAAAAATATTTGATGATTAAAAGGAGAGACTCTTTAAATTTGAAGAATTCTTGAAATTGACAATCTCTTTATATAATAGTATAGATATAAATATAAATTATAGATAAGGGTTTTTAATGAAAAATTAGAATGTAAAAAGTTTAAAATAAATTAATGTGTATGTATTCTTGATATTTAATAATACGATTATAACAAAAATATTTAATATTAGACTCGTTTTAAAGATATTGTCAAGACAATGATAATTGTATAATTTGTTGAAAAGAAAAATGAAAATTTTTAATCCATTTTAATTCATATATATTATTTATGTTAATATGATAAGGGTATAAAGTTTTTTTTGAACGGCATTTTAACTCACACACACGTTCCGGGGGTATTCGGATCCATACGGGCACCGACTAATCCCCCGCGCCCATAAGCCGACCCGAAGGCCAACCCATAGACTCGCCCCTGAACCGACCCGAAAACCGGTCAAGAGCTGGATACCACATAAGAGGTCTATAAGGCCTTTGGCCTTTTTTGTACCGAGCGGGGCTCGAACCCACGCCAACCTATCTTTCAAGGCAAGCGCAAGGATGTTACCTACCACCGCTGGGCTAGACATTCATTGGTGATAAGGGTATAAAGTCAAAAATGAAAAAAGTAAGAAATTAGAAGTAAATTTAATAACTAATTATATTGGTCATAGGTATAACTTATCAAATTGAAAAGGAAATTTGTGGGGAAGAATGCTTTAGATAGCTTGTACTACATGCTTTAAAACTTATACAAAATTATTAAGGTGTACTGACAATAACTCTTTAAGTGTTTTTATAATATAATATAGATAGTATAGATATAGATAAAGGAAAATAACCAACTGATGCGGTAATTATCGTATATAAAAAGCGTAACAAGTTTTAACCTCTAATGCCTAGCCACTATCTTACCACATAAACAGGCAAGCGTACCTGATCGTGAGTAATATAGTGTAGGAAAGTCTAGGTATCGTATCTACCATTGGGAACGGTCAAGTTATCGTAGACTAAAGTCTGAATTGGTTTAATTAACCTAAAGGGGGGTTTTGTATGAAAAAGGTTTGAATACTTAAAAAGACAATTAACTAAGTAAAAACTAAGAAAGCAATTAAAATACTGATTTAAGATTATAATAAGGAAAAACAGCAGTACTTATCATGGTAAAGTGAATCCCCAATATGGATGATATGAATAGGTCGAAGGTTTGGTTGTTTTAACTATTGTAGGGATTTAAGTCTGAGACACCCTAACATGTGCAAATTATGGTGAGAAACTAGGATACGATCCTCCTAATTCCAATCCTAAATCGTTTGATCCACAATCTAGAATCGGTAAACCCTTCCTAATCAATATTGCAATGGCTCTTTTACTATCTGGTCACTATTGGCCCAAGTAACCCCTTAACACAACCTTTTGGTCCAAGTCAGGCTAAGGTAGGTTGATTATCCTTTCGGAGTCTATCTGCTTTGGTTT
Organism: Centaurea solstitialis; assembly: GCA_030169165.1. Classification (NCBI taxonomy): domain Eukaryota; kingdom Viridiplantae; phylum Streptophyta; class Magnoliopsida; order Asterales; family Asteraceae; genus Centaurea; species Centaurea solstitialis. The sequence goes on from CM058044.1 coordinate 47,794,719, forward strand.
AACAAATACACCCAACCAATTGAATTCAAATTGCCACAACAACATCAATCAGAAAAGAACCATAAAAGATACTCAATTAATTAAAACAAACCAGTAAACATTAATCACAAAGTATCATCCAGAAAGGTTCATCGACCATGACAAGCACTACTAATAAAACTACTCACTAATCATGATGAAAACATAAACACAAACAAAAGTAGACATCGACATGATACCGACAGTACAACTACGAATGATCGGAGATCGATTCCCGCAGCGTATCGGCACCTTTCGTACTCTCACTCTCGTTCCTCCTCGTATCCCGTACTTCTCTCGTGTATCGAACATGTCTTAAACTGAAGGAGGAGGCTGATATTTAAAGGAAAACGCCCAGGGGTCATCTGGCGATCGCCAGACTGCTAGTTTGGCGACGCCAGACACTTAATTCAACCCTAATCTTCAATTCAGTCGAATCTGGCGGCGCCAGATTCAGAATCTCGCGAACGCCAAGTGTCTTCTGTGTTGACTTTGTGCATTTTTCACGTTTTCTCGCCTTTTTTCGTACTTTTCCGTTCCACGGCCTCCAAATCATTCATAAACAATAATAAGCTCTTTTAGTGCATGAAATGATCATAAACGGGTGAGAAATGGGGTAAAGTCATACATGAACGCAGTCGGCCACCAATCGCAGCAGCGACAGTGGTAGTAGCGGTGGTAGTAGCTAGAACGCACAACTCGGCTGTGGCCGAGTTCCACCACAAACCGAGACCAATTCGCAAATTAATCCGCAACCACCAGAAAACTGCATTAGCGGTGGTGGATGGTGGTAACGAAAAACCGGCAATGGCCACCGCACCAAGCGGCAGCGAACGCCCGGCCAGACCACCAGGGAGGTGGTGGCGGCAATCGCAATACCCACGGTCATAGCCACCGGTTTGGTGGTGGCCGACGGTTACAAGACCACCGTGTTTAGCGGTGGTGGCCGACGTTTTTCCGATCAAAGCCGCACCACGGCGTGGTGGTGGCGGCGCTAATTGTCTCCGGTCGCCACCAGATTGGTGGTGATCGACGGCAGTCAATTGCGATAACCGCGGCAGTGGCGGGGAGGAAATTCTACCTGCTGCAGTTGCTGGAAGCCGTGGCCAAAAACCACCGTGATGGTGGCATTGATACTGATCGCCGCTAGATTGGTAGTGAATCGTAAGGCGACGGCAGCGGCGATAGCGCTAGCTACGGCGTGGATCAACCACCGCTTGTGGTAGCGGTGTTGGTTGTTTTTCCGGACCACCGATCGAGAGCCACACCACCGATTGTGGTGGTGGCGATCGACGGATATGAAACCGCCAAACGGCAATGACGGCCGTAGCTGCCATCATCAACGACGGTGGTGGCAGCGCCTGGCCGTAAGTCGATGGTGGCGGTGGTGGCTTCGAGCTATCGTCATCACCACAGACAAAAGTAGTGTTCAACATGGTCCTCGCGGCGCGAACCGTGTCTTCGCGGCGCGAACAAGGCTGCCTAGCTGTCCATCTAGGGTTTTTCGTCAGTCTGGGCCAAGTTCTGTTATCAGGCCCAAAGCCCAGTTTTTGGACTAAGTTATGGCCCAAAAAGGGATTCGTTTAAAACAATGTTATCTGAAATTAATTTTTGTTTAAAATAAGTGTTTTATAAAATTGAGTTTTCAAATAATTTCTGACTTGTTTAGTCAAACGAGCCTAAAACACAAAGGCCGGTATTTTTAAATAATTAATTCGGAATGTCCGGTTTGATAAAAGGCAAATATTTTATAAAATCATTTTACGTTTTATAAAATAATTTTTAATATTGGTATATAAAACAGTTTGTTTTTATAAATCAGTTAAAACCAAGTTTTGTGATAATTGAGACGAGATAATTTTAACGGATCTAGGTTTATTTCTTGCTTTTATTATATTGCTTATTTATGCTTTATATATAATTGCGTGATTGCTTGAATTCTATATATGCATCTCAGTTTGAGTATATATATATATGTCTATTATAGTGTTTGCCAACTTAGACCCTTGACATATTTACGGGGAGGCCTGCGTGCCATTTACAACCCCTTATGTAATAATGACCTTAGGATAGATAGCTCTATTTTTCCCCTCTTATTCTCACGAAGATGACAAGGCCAGTGGGAGCTATTGGAGTTTTTCCTCCTTCTAGGAGTCCAGACGAAGATGACAAGGCCAGTGGGAGCTATGCAAGTCTTGAAACCTTTTAAGAATAGGTCATTATTGGACCCTAGGAAACAAACGTTGGCAAAAACTATAATTGGCTATTATGTGATTAATTGTTATTTAATTGCATGGTTAAATGTTTATTTGTGATATCTTGCATGTTAGTAGTTTTAAATAGAAAGGTTATTTTAAAACTAGGTTATATCACAAAAGCATATAGGTTTTTATATTTAAAATTACCAGTTTTCCGAACTTTTTCAAAAAAACGGTAGATTTTATTTTAAACCTATAAATGATTGTTTCATATAAAAGGCAAGTTGACAAAAACAGTTAGTTTTAATCAACTAAGTATGCTATTAAAACAGTTAGTTTTAATTAGCAAGTGATTTTAAGACAGTTAGTTTTAAAACAGCATGTATGTTTGAAAACAGTTAGTTTAAAACATCAGTAGCCCTTATGACAATCAGTTTTTCAGAATTATGTTTTTCAAAACCTGGAAGTAAAATTTTTCAAAACCCCGAAAATCATAGATCAGTAGTGCAACCCATCTAGGGCACCTTTGGCATAAGGTACACAGGCGTTGTAAGTGATCACACATTCAACGTCCGTGTTCAAACTGAAGCTGGAGGGGTTACATAACTCTGCGAATTATCTCCGGGTGGTACCGGCCAGAGTAAGGTGATCAGGTCCCCAAAATGGTAAGATCTATTTTGGTACTGTTAAGTTCACCGGGAGGTACCGGGCCAAAATGCACTAAGAGGGACCGAAACATGTACGGATAATTACCGTGGTTCCGAAAAGATCTAGGAGTCATGTCAGTTATATATGATTGGTAAAAGTCCTTACCTACCGAAATAAATACGGGCCTGGTGGAGCAAGAACAATCCGCACATCAGGACGTATGAAATAAGGATCCTAGTCCAATAAATTGATCATTTAAGGGTTTATTGATATTTATTGGACTTTAATCTATTTACAGTTGCTAAAAACCAAAAATTTTAATGTGTGTAGATGGCAAGCACTGTTACCAGCACTAACAATCTTTCCCTCCGCTCTATCCTAGAAAAGGACAAGTTAACCGGCCCCAATTTCCTTGACTGGGAGCGCAATCTGATGATTGTGCTCAGACATGAAAGGAAATGGTATGTCCTTGAAGAGCCTCTTGGGGAGGCACCTCCGGCAAATGCTCCGGCTGCTGCAAGGAATGCCCACAAGAAGCATTCGGATGATCTACTGGATGTCGCCTGTCTCATGCTTGCAACTATGAGCCCAGATCTGCAAGCAGGGCTCATAAACACAAATGCATATGACATGATCCGCCAGCTGAGGGACATGTTCCAGACACAGGCTCGTACAGAACGTTACGATGCCACAAAAGCATTTAATGAATGCAAGATGGTTAAAGGGACATCAGTAAGTGACCATATCATGAAAATGAAACGGCACTTGGATCATCTGGAAAGGCTTGGTCACCCAGTTCCGTTACAGCTAGCAACGGATACTATACTCAACTCACTGTCAGAAGACTACAGGCATTTTGTAGTCAATTATAACATAAATAACATGGAGAAGTCAATAGCAGAATTACACTCCATGCTTAAGACAGCTGAATTGAATCTGGGGAACAAGAACAAGACCAAGGAAGTCTTGATGGTAAGAGACGGAGGGGTGAAAAAGAAAAATGGGCATGCTAGCACCAGCAAGGGGAAGGGACCAGTCCAGGCCGTCCAGAGTGCACCCAAGAAAGGAAAAGGCAAGGGCAAGGGCAAGAAAGTTAAGTCAAACAAAGCTAGGACCGAGAACCGCTGCTTCACATGCAATGAGGTCGGTCACTGGAGGCAGAACTGCCCAAAGCGTCATGAAGCAGGTATGTAAACCTCAGATATTTATGATTGCTTTAACTTGTCACTTTTTACTTGTTAGTTTACAAGGGTACTGATACCTAGAGCAAATGTCTATTGCAGGTGGTCAGAAGTGATGTGCCCGTGAGTTGCAAGGATCCAAATGAAAGCTCATTTTAGACATTTATTTTTCAAGACAATTTTATGAAACAGTTGTTTTTAGTTATGGTTATTTTTAAATACTTATAATTTGTTGAATAATTTTTATATTTTATAAGTCATTGTCTTGAATAAATATCTGTTATGCATGAAGTTTTAATTTTGATAAAGTCAAGTTTTGACTTAATTAGATCCTAGATATTGCCTATTGTAGTTACTTCAATAGTCTTTATTAAATTGAAGTGATTTATATGAAAACTATCAAAACACACGAAATTCTATAGGAATGTGTTTTTGGGAATAAAACATTTATGAATCAAGTTTAATTATTCAAATGTTTAGAAGAGAATCTGGGATATTAACTTAGACAAGGTTAATAACAGTATTTATAAAACTAAAAAAAAATTCCAAGTTTTGGAGTTAGGATTTAACAAAATCCAGTTAAGTTTTATAAATAAAATTCTCAAGTACATTACTTAAAATAAAATTGACTAATCAAAGCTTTGACTGAGTCAATAATGAATTTTGAGTAATAATCAGTTTTCATATAGGTTAGTGGGAGCCCAGTTTATTCTCTATCTAGTCTAAGATAAAGAATAAAAGATATAATTATTGATTCAATATATCTCGGATTTCATGATCCAGGTAGGATAAGAATTCATAAGATACCTTATAGTCAAAAGGATAAAAGTTTCAAGATCCTTGAAACAAAGGAAAGACATGATTGACTCAATAATTAAAGTGTTGGATTAAATATAGAATTCCAGTAAATTTACCAGTATAGTAAATGGGATCTGATTTCAGGTAGAAATCATTCATCTACACAGCAACTAAGGAAAGTTGCAGTTTAATTTTACATATTCAGGCACTGAGAGTTGTTCCAGATCTCCAAGTTCAAGGGATATGATAAAATAAAAGACTAATTTTTGTTTTAAATGCTTGCAAAACAACAATTAGCATAATTAAGTGGATTGTAAATACAAACTTATATTATTTGGTTATCACTTTGATTAAAATGGTAAACTTTAATCAAAGGGTTTAAACTGAAGATAGGTGATACTTCATTTTAGATCAGTATTTAACAAACGTCAAATAGATATTATAAAAGTTATTAAGAAAAGTCATTAATTTTGTTATTATTACAGTGTGTAGTATGGACTATACAAAATTGATTTCTTTATCACTTTTATATTTTGCATGTTTTATAATTCAGGAATGAAACTAGTTTCCAGTTTTCATTCGAAACTTGTCCGTGACAACTTATCATTGTGGGAACATGATAAGGTGTTAAAGTCATTGTGAACTTTTAGGTAGTTATGATCAGTTACCGAATAACAGCTACAAGTGTTGTAGACTAAAAGTTGCACAGATATTTGATAGAGTAGCAAATATTGGACGTGATCCGCAGTTGAGTTTACTTCTTGGAATCAGTCATAAGTAAGTCTCACAGTGGTTGTCCCTATCACCTGAGGTATCTGATTTGATATCATGAGGACTACTGAATACTTAGTGCACTCAACCGCTACACCGTAACAGGGTGGCCATAAAGGGCGTAACTAGATTCAGCTACTTTACTTAGTGAATAGATCTTTACTTCTGTTATAGCTTGAGAAATTATCACTGAGTCTGTCCAGTGTTATTCCATGTTACTTATGCTGTAACTTATTTTTATAATCATCAAGATCAGGATCAGGAGATGAACGAGCCTGTTCTGCAGTCTACTGATCCTGACCACCGAAGTGAAGACCTCCTGAAGACATCAAGATCATACACAAAGAACCATCAGCGACGTCGAAGAATTAGCTGATGACAGGACCAGCATGCTCGTGATCTGAAGACGGAACTCAGTGATAGCAAGCTGCTCAATATCGTATGACATCCTGAAGACTCATCAGGATACAAGTGACCCTGAACATCATCAGTATCAGGACTCTACTCACTGATCAGTATCCTGATCCTGAAGGATTAGTGTAATGTCTTAATCTAATGCACAAAGGATTATCCGCCTTTACTGACACAAAAGTACATAAGGACAGTCTCTTTACTGTTCCCTCCATACTTATCAGACCTCAAGGCAACTGTTTACTCACATCCTCTTTTGCACACCATGCAAAGTGTATTTGTTTATAGTAAATAGTACAAAGGACCACTTACATTGTGACACGTACACAAAAGTGAGTCTGCATGCATTTAATGCATTGGTTATAAATAGGACTTGAAGAGATGTTCTCCATATTCTTCTTCATCCTAAAAATACCCTAATCCTTTCTTTCTTATTCCCTCTATCTTTTTTCTTTTCTTACCTTCTCACTTTAGTGCATAGTGAAAGAAAGCTTAGATTGTTTAGTTTAGACTTATTGTCTTTTCTATTTCCGCAACAATCTGTAAATTCATATTGTTAATATAACAAAGAATTTAAAAGTGAAATTTTGTGTGATTATATTCAACCCCCCCCCCCCCCCTTCTATAATCCCATACACTATCCTTACTTGAAGGTCACCTCATTGGGACCAACAAGTGGTATCAGAGCAGATACAAGCTCTCATTTTCTTCTCTAAGAAAAATCTTGTGATCCTCTCTTCTCTTATTCATGGCTCTTCAAGCTAAGGATAACTACTTTGATACCGGCTCTGCTGGAAAACCTCCAAGGTTTAACAAAGATAACTTCTCTCTTTGGAAAACCAGGATGGAACTCTTTCTTTCTGGTTCTGATCCCCAGATTCCTTACTTTCTGGAAAATGGACCACATGTGCCCACACAAACCGTTCATGCTATTCCTGTTGGGTTTTTGTGGGTATCCTCGAATCAAACCGACTCGAGGATTAACACGGATCTAACGAACCTCACTGGTTTGATAAATCTTATAGGTTAATCAAACTGATCAAACCTACGTGATCGAAAACACACTGTTTCGATCTTTTCATGCGGAAGCGATAAAAGCTAAAAACCCTTAAAAGCCTATTGATCTTTAATCGTTTCTAGTTTAATCCTAATAGTTCAAGTTCAGATCAATTTACCTGGACTGCTTGAGATTTAATCCACCGGTGATTGACCAACGAACGTTCTTCTAGTTGAACCGAATGAAACCCGAAAACGCAAAACTGGAATCCAAATGGGGAGGGGTTCGGCGCCGGTTAGGAGAGAGAGAGGAGGAGAGAAACTGGAAACTAATATGTGTTTTTTTTTTTTTTAAAGCTTAATTATTCCTTAACCCATAAGCCTTATTTATATGGGAAGAAAACACAGTTTGAAAGGAATTCAGTTTCCATATTATAATTATCTCAAATCCTTTCCTTTTATTAACTGGAAAAGAATTTGCATATGATAATTATAAATATATATATATATATATATATATATATATTTATCTAATATATATATATTAATTTATTAATTAACTATTATATATTTATTTTATCTAATAAATATATAATATCCTAATTAATTAATAACCCTCCAACTATGGTAATTCTGACTGAAATTACCCAATTGATTTATAATACACTATTATAAATCCTAATCCTCCATTTCTGGGTTTCATCTAATTTGTTCGACTTATAGGTCCTCACAGGTGTGACCCTCAAGTGTCTTGTAACATTGGATGTATAATTACTTGGTTTGTCAACTCTGCACATAATCCCTAACAGACTCCCACTTGTGCAAGTTGGCAATACCGCCTTGATTATACGGACCTAAGGAGGCCCCTAGACAGGCACTTAGGCTGACCAGGCTACAAGAACTCTTATACCCAGACTGGTGATATAAATGTTCCATAAGGAAATAGTATCTATGAAACTACTGTTCATTGATTGGGTATATCTTGGCTTTTCCCTTTAGCATCGCGATATTTCATCTGTGAGTATGAGCTTGGAAAGTGTCAACTCTAAATACTCAAGATTCTATTTTCTTGATTATCTGACTTTTACTGATAGGTAAACGACAAAGGACTAATCAGTTCGTTTGGGCATGGCCATGCACTTCATCAGTATACTTAGTCAGTCAAGATGGGCCCAGAAATATCTCTCTTCTGAGAAGAGGTGCAAATTGTTGGGTTTTTGTGGGTATCCTCGAATCAAACTGACTTGAGGATTATCTCAGATCTATCAAAACCTCACTGGTTTGATATATCTCATAGGTTAATCAAACTGATAAAACCTACGTGATCAAAACACGCTGTTTTGATCTTATTTGTGCGGAAGCGATAAAAGCTAAAAACCCATTAAGCCTAATGATCTTTTAATCGTTATAGTTTTAATCCTATTAGTTTGGTTTAGATCAATTTACCTGGTTGCTTGAGAATAGATCCACCAATGATCGACCAGCGAACGTCCCTCTAGTAGGACTGTATGAAACCCGAAACAACTGAAAAACTGGAATCCGACCCGGGGGGGGGGTGTTCGGCGCCGATGGAGAGAGAGGGAGAGAGAGGAAACTGAGAACTGGTTTTATTGATTGAAAAGCTTGTTATTTTTCCTTAACCCATAGGCTTTATTTATATGGAGGAAAAATATAGTTTGTATGGAATCCAGTTTCCTTATAATAATTATCTCAAATCCTTTCATTTTTAAATTAGCTGGAAAAGAATTTGCATACGATAATTACGATTATATATATTTATCTAATATATATAAACCTTATTAATTAACTATTATATATTTATTTATCTAATAAATATATAATATCCTAATTAATTAATAACCCTCTAACTTTGGTAATTCTGACTGTAATTACCCAATTGATTTATAATATACTATTATAAACCCTAACTCTCCATTTCTGGGTTTCATCTAACTTGTTCGACTTATAGGTCCTCACAGGTGTGACCCTCAAGTGTCTCGTAACATTGGATATATAATCACTTGGTTTGTCAACTCTGCACATAATTCCTAACAGACTCCCACTTGTGCAAGTTGGCAATACCACCTTTGACTATACGGACCTAAGGAGGCCCCTAGACAGGCACTTAGGCTGACCAGGTTACAAGAACTCTTATACCCAGACTGGTGATATTAACATTCCGTAAGGAATTGGTATCTATGAAACTACTGTTCATTGATTGGGTATATCTTGGCTTTTCCCTTTGCATCGCGATATTTCATCTATGAGTATGAGCTTGGAAAGTGTCAATTCTAAATACTCAAGATTCTGTTCTCTTGATTATCTGACTTTCACTGATAGGTAAACGACAAAGAACTAATCAGTTCGTTTGGGCATGGCCATGCACTTCATCAGTATACTTAGTCAGTCAAGATGGGCCCAGAAATATCTCTCTTCTGAGAACAGGTGCAAATCCCATCTTGCATATCTGCCTTTGACACCACGGCTTCCGCTGAATCTAGTTACACCCTTTATAGCCACCCTGTTACGGCGTAGCGGTTGAGTGCACTAAGAATTCAGTAGTCCTCATGATATCAAATCAGATACCTCAGGTGATAGGGACAACCACTGTGAGATTTACTTATGACTGTTTCCAAGAAGTAATCTCAACCGCGGATCACGTCCGATATTTGCTACTCTATCAAATATCTGTGCAACTTTTAGTCTACAACACTTGTAGCTGTTATTCAGCAGCTGATCATAACTACCTAAAAGTTCACAATGACTTTAACACCTTATCATGCTCCCACAATGATAAGTTGTCACGGACAGATTTTGAATGAAAAACGGAGACTGATTTCATTCCTGGATATATTAAAACATGCCAAAAAATGTGAAAGTGATAAAGAAATCAGTCTTGTATAGTCCATATTACACGCTGTAATAATAACAAGATTGAATATCTTTTCTTTAATAACTTTCATAATATCTATTTAACGTTTGTTAGATACTGGTCTAAAATGAAGTATCACCTATCTTCAGTTTAAACCCTTTGATTAAAGTTTACCATTTTAATCAAAGTGATAACCAAAAATACAAGTCTGTTTATACGATCTACTTGTATCTGCTAATTATTGTTATGCAACACCTTATAAAAACAATAACTAGACTTTTATCATATTCCATGAACTCGGAGACCTGGACTAACTTCCAGTTCCTGAATATGTAAGACTGCAACTTTCCTTAGTTGCTGTGTAGATGAATGATTTCTACCTGAAATCCGATTCCATTTGCAATCCTGGCAAATCTACTGGAATGCTATATATTTTAATCCAACACTTCAATTATTGATTTTTAAGTCAGTCACGACCTTTGTTTCATGGGTCTTGAAACTTTTACCCTTTTAACTAAAAGGGTAAATTATATCTTATGAATTCTTATTCCGAGATATATCAATAATTATGTCTTTTATTCTTTTATCTCAGACTAGATAGAGAATAAATTGGGCTCCCACTTACTTGCATAAAAACTAACTATTACTCAAAATTTACTATTGACTTAGTCAAAACTTTTGATTAGTCAATCCTAATTTCAAGTAATGAACTTTGAGAATTTCCTTTTTATGAAACTCAACTGGATTTGGTCAAATCCTAATTCCAAACCTTGGAATCCTTCTAGTTTCATAAATACTGTTATTAACGCCATCTGAGTTAATATCCTAATTCTCCTTTTAAAACATTTGAATAAAACTTGATCAAACTTGATTAGTTAATTCTTGAGAATTTCTTTTATAAAACTTAACTGGATTTGGTCAAATCCTAATTCCAGAACTTGGAATCTTTCTAGTTTTATAAATGCTGTTATTAACGCTATCTGAGTTAATATCTTAAATTCTCCCTCTTGATCACAAAACTATTATTCATAAATGTTTTATTCTCAAAACGCATTCCTATAGAATCTCGTGTGTTTTGATAGTTTTTATACAAATTACTTCAATTTCATTAAAGTAATTATAACAGGCATCAACTAGGATCATACAGATATAAGAATATCAGGCACAATCAGATATTTCTATGTCAAGACAATAACTTTTGAAAATAAAACCATGAAATTATAAAATATAATTATCCAAAAAATGTTTAAAACATAAACCCCCAAAAATAACTGTTTTAAAACTATAAATTCAAAAATGTCTTGACTTAAATCATCTCGTACTTAAGATCCTCGGCAACTCCTGGGCACTTCACTTCATTTCTGACCTCCTGCAATAATCATTTGCTCTAGGTATCAGTATACTTGTAAGCTAACAAGTAAGAAGTGACAAATCAAAGCAATCATAAATTTTCTGAGGTTTACATACCTGCTTCATGACGCTTAGGGCAGTTTTGCCTCCAATGACCGATTTCATTGCATATGAAGCAGCGATTCTCGGTCCTAGCTTTGTTTGGCTTAACCTTCTTGCCCTTGCCCTTGCCCTTGCCTTTCTTGGGTGCACTCTGGATGGCCTGGACTAGTCCTTTTCCTTTACTGGTGCTAGCTTGCCCATTCTTCTTTTTAACCCCTCCGTCTTTCACCATTAAGACATCCTTGGTCTTGTTCTTGTTCCCCATATTCAGTTCAGCTGTCTTTAGCATGGAGTGCAACTCTGCTATAGTTTTCTCCATGTTATTCATATTGTAATTGACTACGAAGGGCCTGTAGTCTTCTGACAGTGAATTGAGTATGGTGTCTGTTGCTAGCTGCAACGGAACAGGATGACCAAGCCTCTCCAGATGATCTAAGTGCCGTTTCATTTTCATGACATGGTCACTTACTGATGTCCCTCTTACCATTTTGCACTCATTGAATGCTTTGGTGGCATCGTAGCGTTATGTACGAGCCTGAGTCTGAAACATGTCCCTCAACTGGCGGATCATGTCGTAAGCATTTGTATTTATGAGCCCTGCTTGCAGATCTGGGCTCATAGTTGCTAGCATCAGACAGGCAACATCAAGGAGATCATCCGAGTGCTTCTTGTGGGCATTTCTGGCAGCAGCCGGAGCGTTTGCCGGAGGTGCCTCCCCAAGTGGCTCTTCAAGCACATACCACTTTCTCTCATGTCTGAGCACAATCATCAGATTGCGCTCCCAGTCGAGAAAGTTAGAGCCGGTCGTTTATCCTTCTCTAGGATAGATCGGAGGGAAAGATTGTTAGTGCTGGTAACAGTGCTTGCCATCTACACAAAATAAAACTTTTGGTCTTAGCAACTGTAAATAGACTAATTTCCAATAAAATATCAATAAACCCTTAAATGATCAATTTATTGGACTAGGATCCTTATTTCATACGTCCTGATGTGCGTAATGTTCTTGCTCCACCAGACCCGTATTTATTTCGGTAGGTAAGGACTTTTACCAATCATATCTAGCTGACATGATTCCTAGATCTTTTCGGGACTTATGGCAACTATCTGTGCATGTTTTAGTCCCTCTTAGTGCTTTTTGGCCCGGTACCACCCGGTGAACATTATAGTACCAAAACAGATCTCACCATTTTGGGAACCTGATCACTATACTCTGGCCGGTACCACCCGGAGATAATTCGCAGAGTTATGTAACCCCTTCAGCTTCAGTTTGAACACAGATGTTGAATGTGTGATCACTTACAACGCCTATGTACTTTACGCCGAAGGTGCCCCTAGATGGGTTGCACTACTGATCTATGATTTTCGGGGTTTTGGAAAAACTTTACTTCCAGGTTTTTGAAAAACTGATTGTTATAAAGGCTACTTATGTTTTAAACTAACCGTTTCAAACATACACGTAATTTTTAAAACCAACTGTTCTAAAATCACTTGCTAGTTAAAACTAACTGTTTTAATAACATATCTAGTTGATTAAAACTAACTGTTTTTGTCAACTCTGCCTTTTATATAAAACAATCATCTATAGGTTTTTAAATCAAAAACTATCGTTTTGAAAGGTTTAACGAAACTAAAACCTATATTCCTTTTGTGATATAAACTAGTTTTAAAGTAACAATTCTATTTAAAACTATTAACATGCAAGATATCACAAAAATTAATCAACCATGCAATTAAACAATAATTAATCACATAGTACCTAATTATAGTTTTTGCCAACGTTTCCTAGGGACCAATAATGACCTACTCCACTAAAAGCTTCAAAACTCGCGTAGCTCCCACTGGCCTCGTCATCCCCGAAAGAATAAAACAAATATCTATCCTAAGGTCATTATTACACAAGGGGTTGTAAATGGCACGCAGGCCTCCCCGCAAATTTGTCAAGGGTCTAGGTTGGCAAAACACTATAATAGATATAGATACAAACTCAAACTGGGATGTATATATAACTCAAGCAATCACGCAATTAAGTATGCAGTATATATAAAAAAAAAAGCAATATTATAATTACGAGAAATAAACCTGGATCCGTTAAAATTATCTTGTCTCTATTATCGCAAAACATGGTTTTATAACTGATTCGAAAAACAAACTGTTTTATGAACCAAAAACCTTTAGATTGAAAAATGTTTTTTTTTACTTAAAACTGAGATTTATAAACAATAAATCCTATTTTACAAAACTAAAACCATTTTAGCTAAAAATAATCCTTTTACCAACAAATTATATCAAATAGGTTTTATCGATCCAATTTTTAAAACTGGCCTCTGAGTAAAAATCACAATATTGGGCTTATCTTAAAAATTTAATTTTATAAAACCGCTCATGAAACTGGATAATTTAGTCTAACTGGTTTAGATAAAAATTAAACAGGGAAAAGAATTTCGGATAAAAGGTTATTTTGAAAAACAAAAACAAGTTCCTTTGGGCCATAACTTGGTCCAAAGAACTGGGCTTTGGGCCTGGTATCATTTAGGCCCAATTATACGAAAAATCCTATCAGAGAACTTGGCGACCATTGCTCTTGGCTCGAACTGAGCAATGTTCGCAACAACCTACAACTGTGCGAGCCAGTTATCACTAATTTTGTCGAAACCCTAGATCTTTAAACACCACCGCCACTGTGGTGGCTTTCGGTGGTTGATACCCAAACGGGTGTTGTCACGGTTGTCTGATCGAACACCACCACCGCATGGCGTGGCCTAGAGGCAGCCGGCGGTGGTTGGTTGTCTCTTTTGTTACCGACGACGCCACGCGCCACCACCACCAAAGTGGTTTCTGGTGGTCTTGAAAAACGCCGCTACCACCTCGCTGGGGTTTCGGCTTGGCAATCGCGAAATCGCCGCCACCTCTATCGATTGATTGATCGTTTGGCCACCATCACACGTTGCTATCGCCGTTTGCCACCACCACACAACCGTCGCCGCCTTGGCCGGCGACCGATTGAAAAACAACAGCCGCCATCGTCACCACCGATCTGGTGGCAGACCCCGTCGGCAACCGTCGCTCGCTTACCACCGGACTGGTGGGGCGACGATTGGTCTGTGGTTCTTGGCCACGATCGCGAAGACAATCTGGCCACCACCGTCCACCGCGACCACCGATCTGGGGTGCGGTCTGGTGGTTGATTATGACGCCTGACGCCGCCACCACGAACTGTGGTGCGGCCGGTGTTCTTGTGTGGGTCGATTGATTTCGAGAGCCAACCGCTGCCGCCGCCCGGCATGGCCATAAGGCAGCCGGCGGCCTGGCAGGTGTTTCGTGGTGCTCCGATGATGTCTTAAGCCGCTGCCATCACGTTCTTTGGCTACCCACAGTCGCCGCTTGGCCGCCACCGTTATGGGTGATACGGCCATGATGGCACGGCGATCGGTCTCGGCCATCGCATAAAACCGCTACCACCACGCTGGTGGTTGGGTTGCGATCATCATCAGTCGCCGCCGCTACTCTCAATTGAATACCATTGATTATCGCCGGCCACCACCACGCTGGTGGTTTGGCCTTGGCGTCGACTGTGGTCCGGCCACCACCGATCTGGTGGTGGTTCGCGTTGGTTTCGAGCTCAGGGTTTTCGAGTGTTAATAAAAATCAAGAATTTTATATAAGCATAAAAATCAGATTTTTTAAACTTGTTATGCAAGAATTGATTTTAACGGATCACACATAAACAGATAAACTGATATGAACAGATAAAAACTAAAAACGATTTCAACAACGGCTCTGATACCACTGTTGGGTTTTTGTGGGTATCCTCGAATCAAACTGACTTGAGGATTATCTCAGATCTATCAAAACCTCACTGGTTTGATATATCTCATAGGTTAATCAAACTGATAAAACCTACGTGATCAAAACACGCTGTTTTGATCTTATTTGTGCGGAAGCGATAAAAGCTAAAAACCCATTAAGCCTAATGATCTTTTAATCGTTATAGTTTTAATCCTATTAGTTTGGTTTAGATCAATTTACCTGGTTGCTTGAGAATAGATCCACCAATGATCGACCAGCGAACGTCCCTCTAGTAGGACTGTATGAAACCCGAACAACTGAAAAACTGGAATCCGACCCGGGGGGGGGGGGGGTGTTCGGCGCCGATGGAGAGAGAGGGAGAGAGAGGAAACTGAGAACTGGTTTTATTGATTGAAAAGCTTGTTATTTTTCCTTAACCCATAGGCTTTATTTATATGGAGGAAAAATATAGTTTGTATGGAATCCAGTTTCCTTATAATAATTATCTCAAATCCTTTCCTTTTTAAATTAGCTGGAAAAGAATTTGCATACGATAATTACGATTATATATATTTATCTAATATATATAAACCTTATTAATTAACTATTATATATTTATTTATCTAATAAATATATAATATCCTAATTAATTAATAACCCTCTAACTTTGGTAATTCTGACTGTAATTACCCAATTGATTTATAATATACTATTATAAACCCTAACTCTCCATTTCTGGGTTTCATCTAACTTGTTCGACTTATAGGTCCTCACAGGTGTGACCCTCAAGTGTCTCGTAACATTGGATATATAATCACTTGGTTTGTCAACTCTGCACATAATTCCTAACACAAATCCCATCTTGCATATCTGCCTTTAACACCACGGCTTCCGCTGAATCTAGTTACACCCTTTATAGCCACCCTGTTACGGCGTAGCGGTTGAGTGCACTAAGAATTCAGTAGTCCTCATGATATCAAATCAGATACCTCAGGTGATAGGGACAACCACTGTGAGATTCACTTATGACTTTACTCCAAGAAGTAATCTCAACCGCGGATCACGTCCGATATTTGCTACTCTATCAAATATCTGTGCAACTTTTAGCCTACAACACTTGTAGCTGTTATTCAGCAACTGATCATAACTACCTAAAAGTTCACAATGACTTTAACACCTTATCATGTTCCCACAATGATAAGTCGTCACGGACAAGTTTTGAATGAAAACTGGAAACTAGTTTCATTCCTGGATTTATTAAAACATGCAAAATGTGAAAGTGATAAAGAAATTAATTTTGTATAGTCCATACTACACGCTGTAATAATAACAAAATTAAATGTCTTTTCTTTAATAACTTTCATAATATCTATTTAACGTTTGTTAGATACTGGTCTAAAATAAAGTATCACCTATCTTTAGTTTAAACCCTTTGATTAAAGTTTACCATTTTAATCAAAGTGATAACCAAATAATACAAGTTTGTTTATACGATCTACTTGTATCTGCTAATTATTGTTTTGCAAACACCTTTTTAAAACAATAACTAGACTTTTATCATATTCCATGAACTAGGAGACCTGGACTAACTTCCAGTTCCTGAATATGTGAGACTGCAACTTTTCTTAGCTGCTGTGTAGATGAATGATTTCTACCTGAAATCAGATTCCATTTGCAATGCTGACAAATCTACTGGAATCCTATATTTTAATCCAACACTTTAATTATTGATTTTAAAGTCAGTCACGATCTATGTTTCAAGGGTCTTGAAACTTTTATCCTTTTTGACTAAAAGGGTAAATTATATCTTATGAATTCTTATCCTACCTGGATTTATGAATTCCGAGATATATCAATAATTATATCTTTTATTCTTTTATCTCAGACTGGATAGAGAATAAATTGGGCTCCCACTTACTTATATAAAAACTAACTATTACTCAAAATCTACTATTGACTTAGTCAAGAATTTGATTAGTCAATTCTAATTTTAAGTAATGAACTTTGAGAATTTCCTTTTTATGAAACTTAACTGGATTTGGTCAAATCCTAATTCCAGATCTTGGAATCTTTCTAGTTTCATAAGTACTGTTATTAACGCTATCTGAGTTAATATCCCGAATTCTCTTTTTAGAACATTTGAATAATAAAACTTGATCAAACTTGATTAGTTAATTCTGAGAATTTCTTTTATAAAACTTAACTGGATTTGGTCAAATCCTAATTCCAGAACTTGGAATCTTTCTAGTTTTATAAATACTGTTATTAACGCTATCTGAGTTAATATCCTAAATTCTCCCTTTTAAAATTTGATCACAAAACAATTATTCATAAATGTCTTATTCTTAAAACACATTCCTATAGAATTTTGTGTGTTTTTGATAGTTTTTATACAAATTACTTCAATTGTATTAAAGTAATTATAACAGGCAACAACTAGGATCATACGGATTTAAGAATACTAAGCACAAACAGATATTTCAATGTCAAGACAATAACTTTTGAAAATAGAACCATTAAATTATAAAGTATAATTATCCAAAAATTGTTTAAAACATAAATCCCCAAAAACAACTGTTTTAAAACTATAAATTCAAAATGTCTTGACTTAAATCATCTTGTACTTAAGATCCTCAACAACTCCTGGGCACTTCACTTCACTTCTGACCTCCTGCAATAATCATTTGCTCTAGGTATCAGTATAGAAGTGACAAAAATAAAGCAATCATAAATTTCTGAGGTTTTATATACCTGCTTCATGACGCTTAGGGCAGTTTTGCCTCAAGTGACCGATCTCATTGCATATGAAGCAGCGATTCTCGGTCCTAGCTTTATTTGGCTTAACCTTCTTGCCCTTGCCCTTGCCTTTGCCTTTCTTGGGTGCATTCTGGATGGCCTGGACTGGTCCTTTTCCTTTACTGGTGCTAGCATGCCCATTCTTCTTTTTCACCCCTCCGTCTTTCACCATCAAGACATCCTTGGTCTTGTTCTTGTTCCCCATATTCAGTTCAGCTGTCTTAAGCATGGAGTGCAATTCTGCTATTGTTTTCTCCATGTTATTCATATTGTAATTGACTACAAAGGGCCTGTAGTCTTCTGACAGTGAATTGAGTATGGTGTCTGTTGCCAGCTGCAACGGAACAGGATGACCTAGCCTCTCCAGATGATCTAAGTGCCGTTTCATTTTCATGACATGGTCACTTACTGATGTCCCTTTTACCATCTTGCACTCATTAAATGCTTTGGTGGCATCGTAGCGTTCTGTACGAGCCTGGGTCTGGAACATGTCCCTCAGCCGGCGGATCATGTCATAAGCATTTGTATTTATGAGCCCCGCTTGCAGATCTGGGCTCATAGTTGCAAGCATCAGACAGGCGACATCAAGAAGATCATCCGAGTGCTTCTTGTGGGCATTTCTGGCAGCAGCCGGAGCATTTGCCGGAGGTGCCTCCCCAAGAGGCTCTTCAAGAACATACCATTTTCTCTCATGTCTAAGCACAATCATCAGATTGCGCTCCCAGTCGAGAAAGTTAGAGCCGGTCAGTTTATCCTTCTCTAGGATAGATCGGAGGGAAAGATTGTTAGTGCTGGTAACAGTGCTTGCCATCTACACAAAATAAAACTTTTGGTCTTTAGCAACTGTAAATAGATTAAATTCCAATAATTATCAATAAACCCTTAAATGATCAATTTATTGGACTAGGATCCTTATTTCATACGTCCTGATGTGCGTAATGTTCTTGCTCCACCAGACCCGTATTTATTTTGGTAGGTAAGGACTTTTACCAATCATGTCTAGCTGACATGACTCCTAGATCTTTTCAGGACCATGGCAACTGCATGTTTTAGTCCCTCTTAGTGCTTTTTGGCCCGGTACCACCCGGTGAACTTAATAGTACCAAAATAGATCTCACCATTTTGGGGACCTGATCACTATACTCTGGCCGGTACCACCCGGAGATAATTCGCAGAGTTATGTAACCCCTGCAGCTTCAGTTTGAACACAAACGCTGAATGTGTGATCACTTACAACGCCTATGTACTTTACGCCGCAGGTGCCCCTAGATGGGTTGCACTACTGATCTATGATTTTCGGGGTTTTGAAAACTTTTATTTCCAGGATTTTTGAAAAAACTGATTGTTATAAAGGCCACTGATGTTTTAAACTTACTGTTTCAAACTTGCAAAAACTAACTGTTCTAAAATCACTTGCTAATTAAAACTAACTGCTTTAATAGCATATCTAGTTGATAAAAACTAACTGTTTTTGTCAACTTGCCTTTATTTAAAACAATCATTTATAGGTTTAAAATAAAACTACCGTTTTGAAAAGTTTGAAAAACTTGGTAATTAAAAAACCTATACACTTTTGTGATATAACCTAGTTTTAAAATAACCTTTCTATTTAAAACTACTAATATGCAAATATCACAAATAATCAATTAATCATGTAATTAAACAATAATTAATCACATAACAACTAATTATAGTTTTTGCCAACGTTCGTCTCCTATGGACCAATAATGACCTATTTCACTAAAAACTTCAAAACTTGCGTAGCTCCCACTGGCCTCGCCATGTTTGTTAGAACTCCGGTAAGTTGAAGAATTTTAGTAGCTCCCACTGGCCTCGTCATCCGAAAGAATAAAATATCTATCCTAAGGTCATCATTACATAAGGGGTTGTAAATGGCACGCAGGCCTCCCCGCAAATATGTCAAGGGTCTAAGTTGGCAAATACTATAATATATATATATATATATATATATGCAAACTCAAACTGAAATGCATACATAGAACTCAAGCAATCGCACAATTATATATGCAATAAAAGCGAGAAATAAACCTGGATCCGTTAAAATTATCTTGTCTCAAATATTGCTAAACTTGGTTTTATAACTGATTCGAAAAACAAACTGTTTTATGAACCAAAAACTTTAGACTAAAGAATGGCTTTTACTTAAAACTGAGATTTATAAACAATAAATCCTATTTTACAAAACTAAAACCATTTTAGCTAAAAATTAATTCTTTTATCCAAAAATTATATTAAACAGGTTTTATCGATCCAATTTTTAAAATACTGGCCTTTGAGTTGAAATAGTAAAATATTGGGCCTATCTGAAAAATTAATTTTATAAAACTGTTCATCAGACTTGGATAATTTAGTCTAACTGGTTTAGATAAAAATTAAACAGAAAATAATTTCGGATAAAAAGTCTTTAAAACCAAAACAAGTTCTTTTGGGCCACAACTTGGTCCAAAGAACTGGGCTTTGGGCCTGATAAACAAACTGGGCCCAGACAAACGAAAAACCCTAGACGGATGGTTCGGTATTCTATTCGCGATGAGTAAACTCAAAAACTGCAGTGGCCGACACCCCATTGCGGCGGTTGTCGACCATTGTCTGATAACGACCAAGCCAATGTCGCCAACACCACAAATGGAGGTGTGGCGGTGAATCTGAGAGAACGACGGCAGCTTTAGCGCAACGCCACCACTACCGCCGCCTCTCGGTGGTTATTACCACCACGTCTGTTGATAACCACCGATTACAGCCGTGGTGTTGTGGTCGGGCCATCACGGTCAATGATCGAAAACCGTTGACCACCACCAAACGGGTGGTTTGGCCTCGGCGTGTGTGTGTGGTCCGGCCACCGGTATGTACCTAACTGCTACCACCGTCACCATCCATCGCCGTTCGGCTGGCGATTGAAACGAATGACCACCACCGCTGTCGATCACCACCATACGGTGGCAATCGATCCGTCGAACATGGTCACCATCTAACGGCCTCAGCCGAGTACGGCCTTGGCCACCGTTTGGCCGCCGTGGATGCGACGACAGCAGCAGCCACAACCACCACCATCGCCGCTCCACTGTCGCCACCGTTTCAATCAATCCGTCGACTGCAGCAGCTCCGGGCTGCCACCGCCGCCGTGATCGTGATCAACAAAACCATCGATGCCACCACCACCACATACGGTGGTGTGGTGGCTGTCTTTCGATCGAACCGGCGCCGCCATTCGGCGGCCGTGATTGTTAATCGACACCACCGCCACCACAATCGGTGGAGCGGTGGTGGTTTCTGTTTAACGCCGACGCCGCCACCACTTACGGTGGTGCGGCTGGTGGTTTGATGCGGTGCCGGCGAGTGGTCTCGAATAACAACACTAGCCGCCGCCACCGTTATGCACGGTGCGGTTGGCGTTCGCACCGCCATCCACCGACTGGTGGTTGCGGTCGTTACTACCGGCGATGATGATGAACGACACCACCATCGCCACCGATGCCGTTCTACGGTTAATACCGCCACCATGACCAATCATAGCTGCAACCACGATCGGTGGTGCAGTCGTGATCTTGTTCTGGCCTCCGGCCACCACCGATCTGGTGGTGGTTCGCGTCGGTGGCGGTCGGTTTCGAGGTCGGGTTTTCGAATGTTAATTAAAATCAAAAATTTATATGTAAACCATTAACATAATAAAAATCAGATTTTTAAACATGATATTCAAGAAGCAAAATTTTAACGGATCACTCATAAACATATATAAACAGATAAAAAACTAAAACGATTTTTAACAATGGCTCTGATACCACTGTTGGGTTTTTGTGGGTATCCTCGAATCAAACTGACTCGAGGATTAACACGGATCTAACGAACCTCACTGGTTTGATAAATCTTATAGGTTAATCAAACTGATCAAAACTACGTGATCGAAAACACACTGTTTCGATCTTTTCATGCGGAAGCGATAAAAGCTAAAAACCCTTAAAAGCCTATTGATCTTTAATCGTTTCTAGTTTAATCCTAATGGTTCAAGTTCAGATCAATTTACCTGGACTGCTTGAGATTTAATCCACCGGTGATTGACCAACGAACGTTCTTCTAGTTGAACCGAATGAAACCCGAAAACGCAAAACTGGAATCCAAATGGGGAGGGGTTCGGCGCCGGTTAGGAGAGAGAGAGGAGGAGAGAAACTGGAAACTAATATGTGTTTTTTTTTTTTTTAAAGCTTAATTATTCCTTAACCCATAAGCCTTATTTATATGGGAAGAAAACACAGTTTGAAAGGAATTCAGTTTCCATATTATAATTATCTCAAATCCTTTCCTTTTATTAACTGGAAAAGAATTTGCATATGATAATTATAAATATATATATATATTTATCTAATATATATATTAATTTATTAATTAACTATTATATATTTATTTTATCTAATAAATATATAATATCCTAATTAATTAATAACCCTCCAACTATGGTAATTCTGACTGAAATTACCCAATTGATTTATAATACACTATTATAAATCCTAATCCTCCATTTCTGGGTTTCATCTAATTTGTTCGACTTATAGGTCCTCACAGGTGTGACCCTCAAGTGTCTTGTAACATTGGATGTATAATTACTTGGTTTGTCAACTCTGCACATAATCCCTAACAGGAGACTCTCTCCCAGCTACATCAGAGATTCAACTGTCTCCTGATTGACCTGAAGACTATCGGTACTACCTATCCTAACTCTGAGGTGGTTACCAAGTTCATGGAAGCTCTTCCTGAACATTGGGAAATCTACACCTCCTGCTTAACTATGTCAAAAGACATAAAGACACTCACACTAAGTGAGTTGTACGGTATTCCTTTAAACCGTGAACAACAGAAGAAACTGAAAAAGAATCTCATAAGAGATACTAAAGATACCAAAAGTAACTCTGTTGCACTGGTCTCTGATTCAGTTCCTACTGTTGCTACTCCTTCTTCGGTAACTATTACTGAATTAGAATCCTCTGACTCTGACATGTCAGAAGATCCTGATTTCAATGAATCTCTTGCTTTATTAACTAGATCTTTTAAAAAGTTTGCCAAAAAGGGAAACTTCCGTAAAAAGAAACCTCTCTCTATAACTGACAAGCCTAAATCAGAACCTGTTGATAAGGCTACTGCTATCTGCTACAACTGTCAGGGCAAAGGACACTTTGCTAATGATTGCAGGTACAGGAAAAGTCAGTTTGCTCCCTCTTCTGCCAAAACTTCCTCTAAGAACCCCAAATACCAGCGCCTGAAAGAGAAATACAAGAAGATGAAAATTCAGCGCAAAGGTAAAGGTCTTATCGCAGAGGACTGCGATTGGGATGATGTCTCCTCTGATGACTCATCTGATGAGGAAGATACTCAAGTGGCACTGATGGCCATTATTGAGGAACCTAACTTAGCACTCATGGCTAAGATAGAAGAGGTCCCTGAAGAGGTTCCTACTCAGGCTCCTGAAGCTTCTTCTTCCACGACTCCTGAAGCTTCCACCTCTACGACTGATTCTGCCAGTCAGGTACCTATTCCTCTTGTCCCTCTTGAAAGCTTAACTCAGCTGGACCTGGTTACTCTTGATCTTTACAAAGCCCTGAATGGTAAAACCTCTGCTGAGAAGATGAATATTGATCTTCGTGATCAACTCAGAGAGTGCCAAGAAAAAATAAAACAACTTACCATTCTGGAAGAAAACTATAAAGACCAGGTCACTGTTAATAAAACTCTTTGTATTGAAAGAGAAACGGCTCTTGCTGCCAAAGAAAGAGCCCTGGCTGAGTTAAATGCTGAAAAAGTCACCATCAAAGGATGGAGTGACGCCTCTGAAAAGGTTGATGAAATATTAGCCTCAGGGAGAAATGTTAAAAACAAAAAGGGTCTTGGATACACTCGTGGAGGTACTAGATCTGATTGTTCCATGCTTAAATTTGGAAGATTTGTTTCTTCTATCCCTGATCCTAATGCCCCTGAAAACATCCCTTCTTCTTCCAACACACACTGAAGGTGCTCCTAAGAGCAAAAAGAAAACAGCCAAGGAAAAATCCAAAACTGTAACACCTTCAAAGACCAAGAGTCCTAAACCCAAGAACAAAGTACTGGGTGGTGGTCCTTCAGTCTCAAGAACAAAATCTTTCTCTCAAAGTCCTGCTCCTAGACTGAAGATTGACCTAAGGCAAAAGACTAAGGAGAAGAAACCTATTCCTCCTCTGTCCAATGCTAAAGGCATACTTGGTACTGGTCCTGCTCATTTGAAGTTTAAAGACTTTCTGGACCCCACAAAACGCTTTCTCTATCGCAAATGTTATCACTGTGGATTGAATGACCATATTGCGAGTAAGTGTCCTGATGCTACCAAAGCTGAAAAATCAGCTAAGGTAAAGAAAAATCCTAAGACTGATAATTCAGTCAAAGGAAAGGAGGTTGTCAAGATTGTTTCCTCAGTCAAGACTACAGCCTCAAGAACTGATAACTCAGTTAAGGCTGCCACTAACTCCACCAGTCCTACTGATAATTCTGGATCCATAGTCCTATGGGTACCAAGAAAAACTTAAACTCTAAATTTTACAGGATAAGGGCATCTGGTACTTGGACAGTGGATGCTCTCGACATATGACTGGTTCCAAATCTGTCCTCTCTAACTACCGTGAAGAAAGAGGTCCTGCTGTGACCTTTGGTGGAAACGGTAAAGGCCAAACCCGAGGGTATGGCACACTGACCAACGGAGTAACTACGTTCAAAAGAGTTGCTTATGTTGAAGGCCTGATGCATAATCTTCTAAGCATCAGTTAACTGTGTGATAAGAATCACAAAGTCTCATTCTCAAAGAAGAAGTGCAAAGTCAAAAACAGAAGAAAGGAAGTTATTCTCACTGGAGTGAGACATGCTGATATCTACATCATCAACATGAATACTTCCACTGACAACTTCTGCTTTGTATCTCGTGCTTCCTCTGATACAAATTGGCTATGGCACAAGCGTCTCTCTCATCTCAACTTCAAGACGCTGAATCAACTCTGCATCAACAATCTTGTCATTGGTCTTCCTGACTTTCGCTATACAAAGGTATCTCTTTGCTCAGCATGTGAGAAAGGAAAACAGACCAGGGCTAGCTTTAAGTCCAAGCAGATTTCCTCCATCAGCTCTCCTCTACAACTTCTCCACATGGATCTCTTTGGACCTGTCAACGTCCAATCCATTGCTGGAAAGAAATATACTCTGGTAATCGTTGATGAATATTCCAGATATACTTGGGTGTTCTTTCTTCGATCCAAGAGTGATGCTCCTGAAGAAATCATTCTGTTCGTCAGGAAGATGGAAAGACTCAACAACCTTACTGTTCGATCAATCAGGAGTGACCACGGAACTGAGTTCAAAAACAGTACCCTGGAAACCTTCTTCGATCAGAAAGGTATCTCTCAGAACTTCTCATCTGTGAGAACTCCTCAGCAAAATGGTGTTGCTGAAAGACGAAACAGAACCCTGATTGAAGCTGCACGATCTATGTTGAGTGAAGCCAACCTTGCCACTCAATTCTGGGCTGAAGCTGTCAACACAGCTTGCTATACCCAGAACAGATCTCTAATAGTAAAGCGCTTCAGAAGAACCCCTTACGAACTCTTTCGTAACAGAAAACTCTCAATCGAACATCTCCATATCTTTGGTTGTGTCTGCTACATCCTAAAAAACAAAGATAACCTTGGAAAGTTCGATTCCAAGTCTGATGATGGAATCTTTCTTGGATACTCCTCTATCTCCAAAACTTACCGTGTGTTCAACAAACGAAGACAAGCCATAGAGGAAACGATTCATGTCAAATTTGATGAATCGGGTCCTACCTTTCCTCACCCTCATGAAAATTCTAAAATAAATCAGTGGGCTGACTCTTTCTTTCAAATCCCTGAAACTCCCATTATTGATCCAACTCCTCAAGACCTTCCTGATGGTTTTGAAGAAAACCCTTTACCACCCACTAAAATACCCACTCCACCTCTCATAAATGCCACTCCAATTACTCAAATCACACCAACTGAACCTGATCACCCCACTAACAGTGAAGACTTTTCTCAAACCACTGATAGTGAACTTGCTCCTACTACTCTTCTCCCTGATCCATCAGTAAATGAAGCCTCCACTTCAGGACAGGTGTATCAGCCACCTGCTCTTCGATGGACCAAGGATCATCCCATTGATCAAGTTCTTGGTAATCCCTTCTCTGGCATTAAAACTCGACGCCAATCTGGTAACGTCTGTCTTTACGTTAATTTCATCTCTGAAAATGAACCTAAAGAAATAGATGATGCCTTGCGTGATCCTGCCTGGGTCTCAGCCATGCAGGAAGAGCTAGCAGAGTTCATCAGAAACAATGTCTGGCTTCTCGTCCCTAGGCCTCGAAAACGTACTATCATTGGTTCCAAGTGGATTTTTCGAAATAAGCTTGATGAGATTGGTACGATTATTCGAAACAAGGCTCGCCTTGTGGCTCAGGGATACAGGCAGGAAGAAGGCATTGATTACGATGAAACCTTTGCTCCTGTGGCTAGGCTCGAAGCAATTCGACTTTTCGCTTTTGCAGCACATATGAACTTCAAGGTTTTTCAGATGGACATCAAAAATGCCTTTCTGAATGGAAAACTTAATGAAGAAGTCTATGTGGCTCAGCCTCCTGGCTTTGTAGATCCTAAGTTCCCTGATCACGTCTACAAGTTAAACAAGGCTCTCTATGGGTTAAAACAGGCTCCTCGTGCCTGGTATGATACCCTGTCAACCTTTCTTCTCTCTAAAGGTATTGTTCGTGGTAAGATCGATAGCACTTTATTTCTTAAGAAATATCCTAAGCATATCCTTCTTGTCCAGATATATGTCAATGACATTATCTTTGGATCAACCAATCCCAAACTCTGCGAAAAGTTTGAGTTACTCATGAAATCTGAATATAAAATGTCTATGATGGGTGAACTTACATTCTTTTTAGGACTTCAGATCAAGCAATCTGAAAAGGGAATCTTTATCAATCAAGGTAAATACGTACATGAGATGCTGAAGAAATTTGATCTCACATCCTGTACACCGATGAAGACTCCAATGGCTCCTCCTCTATCACTTGACAAGGATTCCAAAGGAAAAGCTGTTGATGTGACTCTCTACAGAGGAATGATCGGCTCTCTGCTGTATCTCACAGCTAGTCGCCCTGATATCATGTATTCTACATGTTTATGTGCTCGTTATCAGGCTGAACCCAAAGAATTCCATCTGACCGCTGTAAAGCGGATCTTCAGATATCTGAAGGGAACTCCTAATCTGGGTCTTTGGTACTCCAAGGACTCAGGGTTCGTCCTAACAGCTTATTCTGATAGTGACTTTGCAGGATGTAAGATCGACAGGAAAAGCACCACTGGTGGGTGTCACCTACTTGGTGGAAAGTTGGTGAGTTGGACTAGCAAGAAACAGAATTCTGTGTCCACATCAACTGCTGAAGCTGAATATGTTGCAGCAGGAATCTGTTGTGCTCAAGTCCTGTGGCTGAGAAATCAACTTCAGGACTATGACATACAACTTTCTAAAATTCCTATCTACTGTGACAACACTTCAGCGATCGCCATCGCTAACAATCATGTCTTACACTCCAAGACAAAGCACATTGAAGTGAGATATCACTTCATCAGGGATCATGTGATGAATGGTGATATTGAACTCCATTTTGTCCCTACTGAATATCAGCTTGCTGACCTCTTTACCAAACCACTGGATGTAACGCGTTTTAATATGCTCATCAGTGAACTTGGGATGTTAAATCCTGATGATTGAAGTGTATCAGGATAAACAGTTGCTAAATCCTATAGAATAACTTTTCTCAGGACTCTTTTCTTAACAACTCCTGAATAATACTCTCATCAGGAGATAACTCTATTCAGTACTTACAAAATCTTTGTTCAAAATCCGAATACTGATGATTCTCAGGTAAGTACCTCTGCTCCTGAAACCTTATCGCATTAAATGTGATAAGAGGATTTTCCCAAAACAGTACTTATCTGATAAGTACTCAAATTCCAAGAAAACTCTTCTTTCATCAAAATGGAATTATCCCCTGAAAAGGTGGTCTTTAAGTTTTCGAATAAAACAAACTTTTCATCTGCACTGACACGTAATGGGACGTTTCCTGTTCCCCACGACGTGTGTCAGGCGCGTGAACGCGCGTAGAACTTCTTTTTTCATCATTACGTTTGAAATTAGCCGCTCTTTTCTCTCTCATCCATTTTCTTTCTCCTACCACGAGGTATAAAAACCTCACTCGCAACCCATTTCACTCTTTACGCTTACAAAACTCTATCTACGTACTCAAGCAAGAAAAAGCAAGAAACCTTTTACAGTTTCTAATTCACCAAGAACACCAAGAACACACACTCACAACTTCTCCTCAAGAATCAATCGTAAGTGTTACATTTCTTCTTGTTCTTTCACAAACTAAGTTGATCTTTGCTCTAAACAACTTATTTTGATAAACGTTTTCACAAAAACCCTAAGATCACTTCGTTTGATCTTAGCTTTTCCCAAAATCTTCTTAGATTTTTGTTAAAACTGTTTAAATGATTATTCTTATTTATTTTAAGAAAAATCATCAACTTCTATTTTGATATAATTTCATCAAAATAGAAGTTCTCTTTAATACCAAAACACATTCCTTTTGTGTATTTTGGTATCCAATCTATTCCAAGTATAAAGGATATCACCACTTTTATGAACATATTCTGTGTTCATTGAAAAGTGAAGAAAAATGCATATTTTGGATTCTTAATCATCCACATATGTTATTTTTGTTTTTCAACAGGATGGCTGCTACTACTTCAACTTTCCTTGACGCCCAGCTCTCCTCTGAGGCAACCACTCTACTAACTGCTACTGGAAGCCTGCCTATTGTCATCCCTCAGCATGACATCCAGTTCAAGGCCAACAATCTCATAGGCCTATTCGACATACCTGCAAACAAGGCTTATCTGAAGCCTGCCAGAGAC
Organism: Centaurea solstitialis; assembly: GCA_030169165.1. Taxonomy (NCBI): domain Eukaryota; kingdom Viridiplantae; phylum Streptophyta; class Magnoliopsida; order Asterales; family Asteraceae; genus Centaurea; species Centaurea solstitialis. Next base: position 47,823,670 of record CM058044.1, read on the forward strand.
TTTCTTCTAAGCTGTCCCCTGAAGACGGCTTTCACCCTAAACCCAAAGCCCAACAAACCTCTACTCCTTCAGCTGTGGTCAACTGCCACAGTAGCCCAGGAGAGGAACTCCAAGGGCAAAATGCACGAAGTCATCAAGTTCCAGATAAAGGAAGACATCATTTCCTTTGGAATAGGGACCCTGCGGAACGTCCTGCAATTCCTCAAGAAGAAGAAATTTCCTCCTCCTCCTTCCTCTGAAGACGTCATCTCTCTGCTCGACGCCATTAACTACAAATGGCCTGAGAAGGAAGGTGTCGCTCTCACCAAGACTGCTGCCACTGTCCACAAGACGGGGCTGAACGCTACGTTCTATTACATATGAAACACGTTTGGTCTCTGTCTGACAGGGAAGACGGGGAGCACAAAACAATTCCCCACTGTCATCCAGAACATGGTCTACTCTGCGATCAAAAATCGCAAGTTTGACTATGTTCGCTGCATCTGGGACGACATGGTCAAGAAGATCAAGAACAGAACCCGGGTGGTCAACGTCCCCTACACCAGGTTCTTCTCCGCCGTCCTGGCACTGCACATGGGTCCTGCCTATCCAACAGAGGGCACGTTCAACAACTATGCCCTCGGGCCCAAGTTCCTGGACCAGGTTTCTCCAAAACCTGACGACGTTCCTCTCTCTGCAGTTCTGGTTGTCCCTGAACCAGACCTAGAAGCAGAAGAGCAACCCACCTCCCCTCCCACTCAAGGTATGTTTTCTTCTCTCTCATCCAAACCATCTTCTTCTCTTTCTCTGCATGCTATGTCAGTAGCTAACCCAATACTGACTTCCCCAGCTGCAACCACATCTTCTACGCTCCTGAAGCGCCCTCCTCCCTCTGGCTCTACTCCTCCTCCCCAACCAAAGCGTGCCAAGTCTAAGGCGCAAAAGAAAAAGAAGGCTCCTGCTGCTGGTAAGAAATACTATCTTACCCTGCCTAAACTTTTTAATAGACCTTCCCCTTTATCTAAAACTTCACTACCTGCAGATGCTCCTGCTCAGCAACAACAACAAGAACCTGAGGTTGTTCAACTCGAACACTCAGAGAACGTGGAGGGTAATCGCTCTGATGCCCTCCTCACCTCAGGTAATATTACTAAGCACAATATTGCTATTCCTTCTTCTGAGAAAGCTTCTGAGTCTTCTAGTACTCATTTAGCTACTAATTTTACAGGTTCTTTTGGAGCTACTTCTCAGGGACATCCTCAACTACAGGATGATCCCCTTAACTTTGATGAGTTCATCTTCACGGACTCTGAGCGCCAGCTGAACGCAGCAGAGCTCAGGCGACAGTCCGTTGAAAAACAGCTCCAGGACGCCAAAACTGCCCTGCAACTGCAGGAAGAGGCGCACAAGGCCAGTCTACAGGCCTTGGAGCTGGAATTGGCCTCTGCCAAAGCTGCTGCTGCTGCCGCTGAAGCCGCCGCCGCATCTGCCGCTGCTGCTGCTACTACCGCCACTCCGCCGCCAACGGCCATGACGCTGACGATCCCTTGTCTGGATACTATCCATGACAAGGTCTCCCAGGTGGCTACTTCCTCCACCTCCCTTCAGGCGTCTATTGACGACCTGAAGGCTACCGCCCTGCCCACTCTTTCAACTGCGGTCAACAACAGCTCCACCTCTCTCACCACTTTCCAAACTACAGTGGTTCAGAGGTTGGATGCTCAGGAGGCAGGGCTCCGCGCACTCAAGGAGCAGGTGACTGGACTCACCAATGCCGTCAACGCCCTCACAACTGCTCCTCCACCACCACCAGCGTTCACAAGCGCTGACAGGGCCATTCTACAGTCCCTGATCACCTCTTCCTTCATCACTCGCAAACTCCAAACCGACATGGCCTCTCTCCTTCAGAGGTGTGTTTCAACAGCCGCCCTGGCTCAGGCACCTGTTGAGGGGGAGAGACAGCCTCTGCAACAAGACCATTCCGTTTATTCCCCCTCCACCAACTGGAGAACAAATGAACAGGGGGGAATGAACGAGGATGATGATGAAGAAGACGACGACGACTTCATCGTCGAGAAGATCCCTGCAACAACGCCCATCCCAGGGCCTGCACAGTCTCAGGGGGAGAACCCCGGTGCACCTGGTATATTACCTCCACCATCCTCTCCCTCATCTTCTGATAACCTTCCCATATCTTCTCTTCTTAAACCTAAACCTACCCCTAAAACCATTACCATTACTGACACCTCCTTAGAAGACTCACCCACAAACAACCTACAAATGGTTATCTACCAACCACCCAAACAACCTACCCCTGAACCAACACCAAAACCTACCTCTGAACCAACACCTCAACCTACTGAACCTGAAAACCAAGCCGACTCTGAATTTCAGGATGTTAACTTTGGTTCTGTCACTGGTGAGATTGTTCGCCTTATGGAGAATAGTCCATCAGAACGGACACGAGCCGAACTGAGCAGAATGATATTCAGAGTAACTCCACTAAACCAAGAACCCATGCCTTCAAACCCAACCCGCTTTAACTCTGAAGCCTCTTCCTCAAGAACCCCTGAAATCAAAGCCCCTTCTGAGACTATATGCCTATCGTCAGATGATGAATTCATCTCTGATGATTTCTCCACTCCTGCTTCTTCCCCTAGATCTCCTCCCTCTAATTCTCCACGTTCTGAAAGAGAAAATTACCCTGACAATTCTGCTACTATGAACAGGGATGGGCGTTTAGACGCCGTGATAGAGCGACTCGAGAGTACAAGAGTAAAAATTCCTCTTCGTACCTCTTGGGACTCCGAGTTCGCCTATCTATCACAGGAGGAGTACGACCTCGCTCTGCAAGCTGAGGAAGAACATAATAAGAAGCAGAAGGAAGCTTTCCTTTCCGCTCAAGCCGCAAGACGGCTCGCGTCTGATTTTGTTGATGAAGACGACGAAATAAGTGCTGATCCTCTACTAGCACAGAAGGCTGCGCTGAAGGTCTTCAACAGGAATGCAGAGGAACAGGCTGAAGAAGTGAATACCGAGCTTGACTGGTGCAGAGATCGTTTACATCTCCGAAAGCATGGTGCTGCCATTTCAGGAATCCGTCTTCGCCGAACCCGCGGCAAGAGAGGCAATCCTGGCAAAACCTGGATCACCGTCAAACGCTCTGGGGTAAAAGACGCAGAGCACACTCTTGACAAGTTAGATCGATACAACTTGTCAGAGTGGAATGAAATCAGAAGCCTACTTCCCAAAGCCAACAGAAACTATAGGGCTGAAGTAGAAGAAGTTATAAATCAACTTATTGCTCGCATCAGAAGAACAATGGAAATTCATGATGACTTACTCCAACCTTCTTCAGCACAACCAAAGCCTCCTGTTAGACGATCA